>RQJG01063082.1:0-20563 GCA_009756435.1 Chionodraco myersi
AGAAATGTATTTTGGGCCTAAACCATTCAGTGCTTTATAAACCAGCAGCAGTATTTTGAAATCTATTCTTTGACACACAGGAAGCCAGGGTAAAGACTTCAGAACAGGAGTGATGTGATCCACTTTCTTAGTGTTAGTGAGGACTCGAGCAGCGGCGTTCTGAATCAGCTGCAGCTTCCTAATAGATTTTTAGTGAGACCTGTGAAGACACCATTGCAGTAGTCGAGTCTACTGAAGATAAAAGCATGGACAAGTTTTTCCAAATCCTGCTGTGACATTAGACTTTTAATCCTAGATATGTTCTTTAGGTGATAGTAGGGCTGATTTAGTAACTGTTTTAATGTGACTGTTGAAACTCAGGTCAGAGTCCATGACTACACCTAGATTTCTGGCTTTATCTGTTGTTTTGAACATTGCAGACTGAAGCTCAGCGCTAACTTTTATACGTTTCTGCCTTGGCTCCAAAAACCATTACCTCAGTTTTATCTTTGTTTAATTGGAGAAAGTTCTGACACATCCAGTCATTGATTTGTTCAATGCACTTACTCAGTGTTTGAATTGGAGCATAGTCTCCTGGTGAAATTGTTACGTAAATTTGTGTGTCATCTGCATAGCTATGGTAACTTATTTTGTTGTTCTTCATTATCTGAGCCAGTGGTAGCATGGTAGATGTTAAAGAGAAGAGGCCCCAAGATGGAGCCTTGAGGAACCCCACATGTCATATTTGTCAACTCAGATGTGTATTTACCTATAGAAACAAAGTTGTTTCTGTCCTTTAAGTAGGATTCAAACCAATTTAGAACTGTTTCCGAAAGTCCCACCCAGTTTTCCAGTCGGTCTAGTAATATGCTGTGGTCAACAGTGTCAAACGCAGCACTGAGATCTAATAATACTAACACTGAAGTTCTGCCACAGTCTGTGTTTAAGTGGATGTCATTAAAGACCTTTACAAGAGCAGTCTCAGTGCTGTGGTTTTGGACGAAAGCCTGACTGGAACACATCGAAACAGTTATTTAAATGCAAGAAATTACTCAACTGTTGAAAAACAACTTTTTCAATGATTTTACCTAGAAATGGAAGGTTTGATATGGGCCTGTAATTGTTCATTACTGAAGCATCTAGATTATTCTTTTTTTAAGAGCGGTTTAATGACTGCAGTTTTCAGGGCCTGTGGAAAAATATCTGAGTGAAGAGATTTGTTTACTATATAAAGTAGTTCTGAGGCCATGCAAGGCAAAACATCTTTGAAAAATCCTGTTGGAATAATATCAAGGCAGCAGGAGGAGGATTTCAGAAGTTGTACGATGTCCTCTAGGTTTTTATCATTAATCTGATGGAATTGTGTCATGATGTCTAAATTGAGATAAGAGTTAAAAGATAAAAAGAGTCCAGAGATAAAACAATTCCACTCTGCAGGGGTTCCAAATAGCTCTGGTTCTATCAACTCCTCCTCGGACCCAGGGTTTGTCTGTGTGTGTATTCAGAGCCAGTGCGCAATGGACTTTCAAACTAATAATATGAATTCAAAAACTGTTAATGCGCGATAAAATAATTGTCGTTGTTAATGAATGAATGCATTACACGATAGTAACGCTGTTTTGGAAGCTGCTGCTCTGGCCCTCAGCCAAGAAGAGTCTAATGTGGGTCATCTTATTGGCACTGAGAAACAAGAGATCTGGCATGTCATCCCTTACGGCTGTTCTATAGACCGACTGTCCGTTAGTTAAGCCTGCTAAGTAACTCGTTACAATTCAAGCCGTTGTTGTGGTACCCAGTGTTAGGAAGTAACGAGAGTATGTTTTTTGTATTGTACTTAAGTACTTTTTGACATATTTGTACTTCATTTAAGTATTTCCATTTTTTGTGACTTTATACATCTACTCCACATGAGGCGAATATTGTTCTTTTTACTCCCTGCAGTTATTTTAGCACTCACAGTTACTTTGTACCTATAAAAACACATGATATACTGATATTGTATAACGCAGTACTATACTTCTAATCTGTAAAGTATATCAAGTATACACATTTGGTCCACATTGACAAACTACAATACTAAAATGCTCTTAAATGTATAAATCAGGATAAAGTTATAATATTATATATTATAATAATGTGAAAAAATCAATAGCGTATAACAGTACTTTTACTTGAAGTACATTTGAGTGAGCATACTTATTATTATGAAATGGGCCATTGGGAAACATTTGTACTTTTACATGCTAATACCTTTGTACCTTTACCTAATTAACATTTGGAAATCATGACTTTCACTTGTAACGGCGTATTTTGATAATATTGTATTTTTACTTGAGTAAAGGATCTGAGTTTTCCCAGCCCTGGTGCCGCTTTAAGGGAGCATCAAGAATGGCACTCAAAGTTGCAAAAAACAAAAAAATATCCCTCAAAATATTCATAAAGGTTTCTACTTAGAGGGGATAACACCTTTGGCTTTTTTAATGAATTGTGTTATCATTTTAGATACATGTCAGGATGTGCAATAAACACATTCAAACCAACGATCCAGATGTTCTGAACATCATTTATAACCTCTCTCTCTTCATGACCCCCTCTGCAGACCTCTCAGGAGTTTATATCCCAGCTGATGTCCAAACTGGGGGGTAAAAACCCAGAGGAGACGGGGGGCTTCCAGGAGGCCCCCCTGGCCTACGACGCTGTGTGGGCATTAGCTCTGGCCCTCAACAAGACCGTGGGACCCCTGAAGGCCAAGGGTCACCGACTGGAAGACTTCAACTACAACAACCGAGGCATCACGGCTGAGATCTACAGAGCCATGAACACCAGCTCCTTCGAAGGAGTGTCAGTGAGTACTGCCTCAGAGGGAGGAGACGGCTTCATAGCAGAGGAGAGAGGGGGAGTTTAGATGAAGGGGGGGGTTGAAATATTAAAATTCAGCTTCTTCTTTCAGGGCCATGTTGTATTTGACGCTCAGGGGTCTCGAATGGCCTGGACTCTGATTGAACAGCTTCAAGGTATGTCACAGCACTTCCCTGCTTTGAGATGGAATGGGTTTAAATACATCAGCCTGGTGCAGGGACCACCCCCCGTTACTGAAGAGCCACGCGTACCTTTTGTCTGGAGCCGCAAAGCATGTATATATATATGATACCACCCCTATAAAGTCCTACGTACCGTTGTCCTGTGTACAGAGACGGCAGTTCGTTGTTCTGCTTTGGGGGTTTCCTCTCCTGTTGTGTGTCCTGTAGGTTTGAGTGCATGTATGGTCTGTAAAGGCCCCCCCCCGGACTCCTTTGTTTACTTCTGTAACATAATGACACCTCTATGCAACACATTGTACGTGATAGGCTAAGGGGCGGGACATCTCTAGGCTGTTGACCAATCACAACAGAGACTGCCAGCTAACCAATCAGAGCACACTGGGCTCTGGTTTCAGACAGAGGGTGAAAAGAGGTTCTGCAGCACAGGCAGTGTGAGAACAATAAAGCATGGAGACATGTCCCAGTAAAGACACTACATGCACTATGAATCTGAACATCTGCATAACCCTAGTATGCAGATGTTCAGATTCATATTACATATATAATCAAGAGAACTGTTGTGTCTGTTAGAACTTGAATGAAGAGGAGACTTTGAAACAAATACAACACAGATCTCAGCAGACCTATTCGATTCCTCTCCACATATGGGAAGTCATTCAAGTAAAAAGTATCTGACTTTGAAATGAAAAACACACATAGCTGCAGCCTAATAGTGTAAAAAGAGGTATATGCAAATATATGCCAGTTTGTATTTAGTTATGACTTTCATCCGCTTCAGCACGCAGTCACCTTTTCCTTCAGCCACGTACAGCAATCAGCAGTAGCTCACTGTTTCATATCCTTTACACTCATCACAGGTGCTTACAATTATACTTACATCTGTATATACTTACAATGTACAGTCTCAAAAAGGGGGATTTAGTTTTAAGATGCAGGATACAAGTCTTTCTTGTTCCTCTCAGGAAACACTAACTGTGTTCAGATATAGTCTGCAGACTCTGGAAACAAAACGTGTCTCCTGCAACAGTCCAGTGATGGCTGGAGCAACCCGCAGGCCAGCCAGCTTCCTGTGGGTGTTTGGAGCAGGACGGAGGCGGCTGAGCGACCTCAGGGCCACGCTGGGTCTTATCTCTGTGGCGCTGCTGGCTGGCTGCCTCTGATCAGCAGCCTGTGTGCTTCCCTTCAGACTCCTGTCTGTCACAGGCTGAGATCTGGCTCTATTGAGCACTGATCAAAAACAAAGCTTGTTCCGCAGACTCCCTTCGTTGGTGCCGGCCTCTGTCGTCCCCCACGAGCAGGGTCAGTGCTGCGCTGCAATTAGTTTGATGCTAATTGGAAGCGAGAATACATGGAGATAAAAGACTCGGTGAAACCCCTGCAGCTCTTTAACATAAACACGAACTGGCTTCTGTAGTTCCACTGTTGTATTAGTAAGTAGTTATATCCACTAAGAAGAAGAAGAATGAATAGTGCACGTTTGTAGCCTAAACACGATCTCAGTCTCACGGTGGTAGCCTCGCTGTTTTCAGAATGCATATAACTGTATTCACAAACTAACCGACAAAATAGTTTAAAATAGTTTGTAATACTGTTCCGGCGCGATGAGGGACTAGTGGTAGCACTCTGAGCGAGCTCTGCAGCTTTACTATAAAAAACACGCTTAAATCCGACCAGCTCAATGCTCACACATTTATTTATTTAATCATCATATCATCTTTCGGGAACTATTCATTTGATTTTTTCAACCATGGTGAAGACGAAATCGACAAAGCTCTGCGCGGCGGCGGAGGGAGGCCCGGGAGAATCACCGAGATCGCCTGACAAGGAACAACACGAGGAGAGCCGTGTCCCGGCCGACATGGCGCGAGCCGCCCTCGAGACACTCCGCAGAGAGGTGGCTCAAAACAAAAAAGAAATGTGCTCCACGATTGATTCCCGCATTGAGACCGTCCCTGAGAACTGAGAAAGGAGTTCTCCATTATGAAAGGCGACACGCAGACAGCATTGGCGGCAATCAAAGCTCCTATGCTAGCACACACGGGGCCATCGGGGAAGTTGAAGGTGCCTTAACTCAACACTCAGATGACATCGCCCGGCTGCAAACCGAGGTGGCTCGCTTGACGGCGAGACTGCTAAACTGTGGGATGAGTGTGAGGACCTGGAGGGACGTAGCAGGAGGAACAACATCCCTGCAGGGAAGGAAGGCGCACGTCCCAGAGAGTTCATTTCGCAGCTTCTCACGACCTCTTATCCCTGGATCAGAAGCCGCTGATCGACCGCTGCCACCGATCTCTCCGACAGCGTCCCTCCGACGGACAACCGCCTCGCCCATTCATCCTGAGGCTTCACTGGTACCATGCCGTGGAGGACATTCTACGCAAAGCCACCGGCTTTGGAAACCTGATATACCAAGGCAAGCGAATCCAGCTATTTCCTCATTATCCAGCGACTGTGGTAAATCGCCACTTCGGGGCTCCGAGGCGCGGCCGAAGGCGACACCCGACGGATGATCTATAAACATTTAAGAAATACATGGCCTGGGCTGGCTGTTGATATAGGTTGGTGTACTTATCGTGTGTGTGTGTGTGTGTGTGTGTGTGTGTGTGTGTGTGTGTGTGTGTGGTGTGTTGTGTGTGTGTGTGTGTGTGTGTGTTGTGGGTGTGTGTGTGTGTGTGTGTTGTGTGGGTGTGTGTTGTGCACTGTGTGTGGTGTGTGTGTGTGCGTGTGGTGTGTGTGGGTGTGCATGTGTGGGTGTGTGTGTGTGTGGTGTGTGTGTGTGTGTGTGTGTGTGTGTGTGTGTTGTGTGTGTGTGTCACACTGGTGTTTGTGTGTGTGCAATGTGTGTGTGTGTGTGTGTGTGTGTGGTGTGTGTGACCTGTGTGTGTGTGATGTGGTGGTGTGTTTGTGTGTGTGTGTGTGTGTGTATTTGTATACAATTCAACTTTAATGTGTCGTTTAACGTTTAATTGTCAGCCTATTTGGAGCAATTTCATTTTTCATTTCTTTAAGTTTACTTAAAGGTGGGGTAGGTAAGTTTGAGAAACCGGCTCGAGATACACTTTTTGTTATATTCCATGGAATGCTCTTAACATCCCGATAGCAATGAATATCTGAAGTGCTTTGTCAAAAAATCCATAAAAAAATGTCATCTGTAGAAGCCGTAATACTGTAAAAAATACAAGAGACACAGGAGACACACTTACGGCCCGTCTACACTACAGCGTCGAAAACTCCAATCTGCCCATTCACTTTCAATGGGGTGACGTCACGTAGCCTCGCTTTTTCGCCGAACTGAATTGTGGGTAGCAGAGCGGTCCGTCTCCGCTGTCAGAAGTTGAACAATGATCAACTTCTGACGCCGGAGTAGCCAGCGCCAGCCAATCAAATCCCGTTTCCCAAAATCTGACAGCTGAAGCCGTAGCCAATCAAACCGCGTCTAAGCTGGGAGAGATATCCCGCGGTTCATTTCTATATTTCAAAAAAAGTCGGAGGAGAAACTAACTATCGCCGTAGCGAATCACCCGGTTTTGTATGACCAGACCCTCTTCACCTACCGGGACACAAACCGGAGGAACCAGCATGGAGGGAGGTGGCAGAGACAGTGGGGGAAACTGGTAGGTTTTCGCCTGTTTGGGGAGTTTATTTATATATATATTGCTCGCATAAAATCCCCGGGGGTTTTTGCTTTGTATGTCGGGGGCGGGAGATTCATGTGATTGGTTGTTGGCCGTGTTGCTTGAATAAAATCCCCAAGCTTCAGACACGCCCAGCTCCAAGCTATTTTTGAAGCTGTAGTGTGGACGCTCCGTTACGCATCAAAGACCACCATAGGCTAAAAAAAATGAACATTATTGTCAGGTCTTCCACTCAGATTTTGACTCCAAAGCCAGAGGTGTTGCAATCCTCATCAATAAGAGGATACATTTTTTCACCACTAACATTATTTCTGACAGAAATGGGAGATATTTAATTACTACTGGTATGGTTTGGCACGCTCCTGTTGTGTTGGTGAATGTATATGCTCCCAATTTGGATAATGCTGCGTTCTCTAACAGCTTGCTGAGCAACATCCCATGTCTCGACACCCACCTTTTAATACTGGGAGGGGACTTAAACTGTGCTATTGACCCATCCTTAGACCGCTCTTCTCCCACACGTTCTCTCCGTCCACTACGGCGAGGTCATGTTCTGACTGTATGTCTCTGAATGGCCTTGCCGACCCCTGGAGATATAATAATCCTCAGTCTCGTGATTACTCCTTTTTCTCTCATGTCCATCTTCCTTTTTCTCGCATTGACTATTTTTCCATTGACCATAAATTGCTGCCCAAACCTCTTCAGAATATTTACCAATCATCATCTCTGACCATGGTCCTTTAACTCTGGACATATCTCTGTCTACTCAACCTCGTACACCTCCACGGTGGAGATTCGATTCACTCCTGTACTGTGTCTGTTGTTTGTACTGTGATGTAATACAATGAAAAATCAGGAAGAAAAAAAAGTTTGTAATACTAATTAACTCACAACCCCTTTCAAATAAGAACTATAAACTCCTATCTTTACGATTCATTGCATATATTACAAGTTGCTCTGCATAAAAGTGTCAGCGAAATGAAATGTAATGTAATATAGAGCTGATTTTGTTGGCACAACATAACCTGAAAATAACAATATCACTTGGACACAACTCACAAGTGTTTTATGCAATTTGATGTTCTTTACCCAATTGGTTTATTCATTTAAAGGCTAGCATTATGCTACATCTTTAGCAACATGTATGGGACTCCACGACGGCAATGTTGGTTGGCCGGCGTCCACCAATGTCGTCCAGACGAAAATATTTCCAACTTCAGGATAAATACTCACAACAACAACAACAATGGGGGGACTGCGTTGGGTCAATGATCGTGTTGCTTTTAATCACACGAAGCCAGATTAAATTAAATAACGACTTCTCCAACCTTATGCTTTTCTCCAGAGTGCCGTGGTTCATTGTTTATTAATGTGTTTCAGCAGGGTTGCCAACGTTGGGCACCTGGCTGGAGTGAGATTTTGATATCATGGGTTTAATTACACATATGCGCACGAAATGACTGCTATCGTGTCAGCAGCGGGACCTTAGCATATAGGATATACAATATATACAAATACACAATATTGGACACAGACTATAAAGGGCACACAGTTTCCTTCACTAATGAAATTCAAACACATGTTTGTTTCCACTGCTTTATTGTGTGCCTGTTGCGATAAGCAATTCATTGACTTATCGGCTCCGGAGTATTTTTGTGGGGTAATCTATGGTAGGGCTAACCCATACAGTGGTGGGGCTCAAGTCAGTATTTGCAATGTAATTACATACACGCTATATCGCCCCCTTGACAGTGAAACGCCACGCGTGAGGTTTAGATTATTCCCCTGTCTCAATCCAAATGGAACTGTATGAAACAAAAAGGCACATTTGTCTTGTAGTAAATAAAAAGGGCGACCTGGAGCCAATCCTGCAACTTCCCCACAGGTGAAAGAGTGACATGCTGAAAACCCAACCCCTGCACACATTCTGGTACTCTCTTGAGAAGAAAAATAAATACATCTATTACTCCACGACATATTTAAAAAAAATGAATGCCATTTTAGTTTTGTGTTACTTTGTTCTGAAAGCTGAACCTGCTGCTCCTCACAGAGAGAAGAGGGAAGAGGCTGTTAATTACTTCACATTGTGGATAAGGGTGGATAGCCCCCATTGTTCTGTGTGTCAACATGAAAGAGAGCCCACACACCTATCAGTCATCACACCGTGGGGTCTTATTTCATTATCAACACGTAATGTTGTATCGATGTAGGCCTATATAGAGATGTACTACAGAACAAGTATTCTCCGTCGGGACTTCCTGCAACAACACCACGCCGTTTTTTTTATTCTGATTGGCCAGAAGACATTATCAAAGATGTTCTATTGAGAAGACGATCACTACGTGACAACAGTTTTCAAAACCGTTTCTAGTCTTCGGTATTCTTGTTTTTGGCGTGAGAATAGTTTGGGCAGCGTGAGAGCGTGAGATTGAGAGTGAAAGCGTGTGTCACACGCCAGATGCGTGAGAGTTGGCAACCCTGGTTTCAGCGGCATTTACCGACCGCGTTTATTCTCCCGTTAGCTCCGGGTTAGCTCACACGGCAGCGGTCGCTCTAAAGTATTCACTGTCCAACTCACACAAGCAGCTGATGCATATCCCCAGTGAATGTGAATGTGTGTCAGTCTGAATTGATGCTGTTAGGTATCATAACGCTGTTATGAAAGTTTCTCTGGTATAACATGGGTGATGTTGGCATAGCAACCGAAGCTAAACTGACTACTTGCTATTGCTATCCTATTGTGGCATAAGCCGTTTTCTACAGGCACATTTTACCGGCGTATTTTTATTATGATTCTACTTGTGATAGTCGGACACGACAACCTGTGCAGCCCATGTATTGATTCCATCCGATAGCTGCTATAATACAAAACGTCTGCCTCTCTCCACAATGATCAATGACAGCGAACGGATGGTCAAAGTGTCGTTTTTCTCATACTGATATTCTGAACAATCTGTGCTGTTGTATTTGCTGTAAAGTGTCTCTACTGTAGGCTATTTTTATTATATGTACAGCACTTTGGCTCCACCAAAAATCGTTTATAAATGTGCTATATAAATAAAACTTGATTTGATTTGAAAGTAAGGTAAAAATAAACCGAATCACACGAAGCCTGGTTAGTGTTGCCTGACTTTATAAGTGTGTGTTTGCGTTCTAGTCACTTTGCTCAGCGCTACTGCTTTTTACAACTTTTATTTGCCGTACTCGCCTTTAACTGTTGCTCAGGTTAATCTCGCCCCCCTCCGACGTAAGCATGACGTATGCGGTTCTTGCTTCTCGACCGACAATCTTTTGGTGCTTGAAACGAACCGGATTCCGGAGCTTAGAGGCGGATCCGCTGCGGTGTGAACAGGAAAAAACTGTGCTTTTCAGGCTCTAGCTCCGAACCGGCCCTGGAACCGCTTTGGTGTGAAAGCCCCATAAGTCAGACATAAGAAGCTTTTCTTTTTTTAATGGTAAAGGTGCTGTTGAAACAGGTGGGTTTTCAGTCTGTGACGGAATGGGTGTTGACTTTCTTCTGTCCTGATATTAATGGAGAGCTCGTTCCACCATTTTGGAGCCAGGATAGCAAACAGGTGTGTTTTTGTTGAGGTGCATCTGGGTCCAACAGCTATCTGATTGGCTGATGCACGTGCTGGAGTGTATGGTTTGACCAAGTCCTGGATGTAAGATTGGATCCATTGACAGCACCAGGCCAGTACCAGTGCCTTGAAGCTGATCAAGGTAAGCTACTGGTAGCGGGTGAATGGAGCAAAGGAGTGGTGTATTGTGGGAGAACTTAGGGAGGTTGAAGAGTTCTGAATTAGCTACAGAGGCAGTATGGTACTTGCAGGTAGACCAGCCAGGAAGGAAGTAGTCAATGTTGAGGCAAATATTTCCTAGGCCAATCAATACCTTTGACCCAGTTTATTCCTTCCGTATCCCCTTGCTCAGCACAGGCCTGCGACCATGCGGCGCTGCGTTCTCTGAGAAAGTAGTTTTGTCTCCCTATTCCTGCCTGTGGGCGTCAGCTGATAGAGGTGTTGCTTTGTGTTGTCATGCAGAAGGTTGATTATTCTCTGAGAACCAGCTCATGGCACTGTGGGAGACATCTTCAGCATTGGTAAGCCGGGAGCTGTCACTTCGTGGCTGCAGCACGTGTCAATTCTCCTGCCGTAACTTCCAATACATCTTCAGTGTCAGAATCAGAACCAGAAACAGGTTTATTGCCAGGTAGGTTCACACATACTAGGAATTTGACTTGATGTCATGGTGCATACATAAAATATAAAAAACAAGAAATCTAATATAAAACACTAAATCTTTTACACCGTAATAAAATACAGTTAAATAGCAATACAATTAAAATTAAATAAAGCAGTCATTTACATATAAACTATGAAATGTGAAATAAGAATATGTGCAGTCAGGAGTATGACATTGTGTGCATTAATGTAATGCATATAGTCTGTCTATGATGTGGCAGAGGTAAAGTGTCAGTGGGGGGGCCGGGTCTTGTTTAAGAGGCCGGTAGCGGAGGGGAAGAAACTGTTCAGGTGGCGAGAGGTTTTGGACCTGATGGAGCGCAGCCTCCTGCCAGAGGGGAAGGGGGTGAACAGTTTGTGTCCAGGGTGGGAGGGGTCGGCCACTATCTTCCCTGCCCGCCTCAGGGTCCTGGAGGCATGCAGGTCGTGGAGGGATGGCAGATTGGATGGCACGCTGCAGCCTGCCCTTATCCTTGGCTGCGGCTGTGTCACACAGAGTGATGGGGAGTCACACAGAGTGATGGGGAGTCACACAGAGTGATGGGGAGTCACACAGAGTGATGGGGGCGGGTGGGGCTGCGTTCTTCCTGAAGTCCACAACCATCTCCACTGTTTTTAGGGCGTTGAGCTCCAGGGGGTTGTCCCCACACCAGGTCACCAGATGGTCCCCCCCACCAGAGATGAGTCCGATGAGGGTGGTGTCGTCTGAACTTCAGGAGCGTGACAGACTGATGACTGGAGGTGCAGCTGTTGGTGGACAGGGAGAAGAGCAGAGGGGAAAGAACACGGCCTTGAGGGGAACCGGTGCTGATGGTCCGGGGGTCAGAGACGTGTTTCCCCAGCCTCACGTGCTGCTTCCTGTCAGACAGGAAGTCTGGGATCCAGCTGCAGGTGGAGTCAGGCATGTGCAGCTGGGAGTTCTTGTCCTGCAGCAGAGCCGGGATGATGGTGTTGAAGGCGGAGCTGAAGTCCACAAACAGGATCCTGGCTTAGTAGGTTCCTGCTGTGTCCAGGTGCTGGAGGAGGAAGTGAAGCGCCATGTTGACAGCGCCGTCTGCCATCAAGTCGAGCTCTCCTTTGTTCTCTTTGTGTTGTGAGTCCATGGTTTCCATTTCAGTCGAGATGTGACATGTCATTAAAGATGCTTTGGGGTTCTTTGCCCAATAATGATAATTGTGTTTTGCTACCTTAACCGAGCTGAAGAGCATTACATACTGCTTCGTGGAGTCACGTTGGTCGGCTGTAACTCATACTGCCTGATGATGGCGTAGTGGAGGTCAGCGGGGGGGTTGCGCCTGAGCTCGCTGTGCTATTTGAAAGCATTACTCCAGCATCAACTGAGTGTCCTCCAGCTGATGACAGGAACATTTCTCACATGGGTAGTTTTTATTTCACTTCTTTATTGAAGAGGCTGGAAGGAATCCCTCTGGCCTGGATGTCATTAAGGACATATCTCATAAAGTGCAGCGAGGAGGAACCAGGAGGCAGGGCGACCGTCTGTCATGATCTCCCAGGAGAAATAAAAAACTCATTTTATAAACCAACACTGAATACTTACTGAGTGTGAGCACACGCTGCTTTATATATGCGTGCCATGCTGTGAATGGATCTGGCCCTTCCTCCATCCAGGACATGGTTAAACCGTGCACCCAGCACGTGCACTCCGCTCTGCATCAACCAAACGACTCGCTGCACCCTCGCTGCGAGGGGGACCCAAGTTCCCATCAGCAGAAACACGTGGGTTTGCTATCCTGGCTCCAAGATGGTGGAATGAGCTCCCCATTGACATCAGGACAGCAGAAAGCTTACACACCTTCCAGACTGAAAACTCATCTCTTTCGACTCCACTTTGAGCGATAGAATGGAAAAAACTAAATAAAAAGCACTTACATACTAACAAAGGACTGGCTTATCTAAAGCCAGTTGAGTAGCACTTGAAATGCTTGGCTCTATGAAGCCTGATGTACTTTATGATTCTGTTTTCTTCAAGCTTGTATCTTGTTGGTCGAACGCACTTATTGTAAGTCGCTTTAGATAAAAGCCTCAGCTAAATGTAATGTAATGTAAATGTGTAAATGTTCTAATATCCAACAAGGGGTAAGCCACTTTATTACGTAACCCTTAAAGGAATAGTTAAACATTTAATTTCATTAATTCAATAAAGTTAAACTTGTATTAAATCATAAGCTTGGTTAAATAAATAACTAAGGCTGGATATTGTTTCAATACCCTTACAAATAATTTCCTTGTTGACACCTTTGAGGAATGCATACTTCTCTTCATAGCGCTCTTTCTATTGAACAAAACAGCCCCGATTCCAAATGTTCTTCACGGTTTGACTTTTGCTGTCCAACATTGTTAAAAATAAATAAAACACGGTTTAAAATTGGCAAATGAAAACTATAGGTTGGTATTAAGGTTGGATACCAAACCTGGTGGAACATTCCTTCAGAAAGAAGAAGTACAAATAGAGAAGTACAAATACTCGGTCTGAAATTACAGGTAAAAGTCCTGAATTCAAAATGTTAAAGGGGCCATGTTCTGCTCATTGTCAGGTTCATAGTATTTAGTGTCTCCACTGAGACATGTCTCCGTGCTTTCATGTTCAAAAAGTGTTACATAGTGATGTCATTATGTTCAGGAAGTAAACAAAGGAGTCCAATGGAGGCTTCTGTATGTAAAGATATTATCAGAAAATGTACTCAAAGTAAGTAAAAGTACTCAATACATCCTATGGCTCTTTTGAAAGTATTATATTATTATAGAATATTATATTATTGTGTTTTAATTGCAGAAAAATGCATGTAATAGCTTTTTCAATGTTGTAATGTTTAATGAATTTTAGATTTAAAAAGAAATACTGTGTATATAAGGTGTACAGTCCTCCATCCATCATCCATCCATCTTCTCCCGCGTATCCGTGGTCGGGTCACGGCGGAACAGTACTATACCATATATAGAAAATATAGTACAGTACTTGAGTAAATGGACTCAGTACATTTGACCACTGAATGTGTTAGCGTAGAGACATCCCGTAACCCTCTGCCCCCCCCCCTCTCCCCCTTTCTCTCTCACACAGGAGGGAGCTATAAGAAGATTGGATACTACGACAGCACCAAAGGAAATCTGTCGTGGTACGGGAATGACAAGTGGATAGGTGAAGCATATTCTTCTTCTTCTTCTTCTTCTTCACCCCCCTCTGTCTCCCTGTCTCTCTCCCCCCTCCCTCTCCCTGCTGTTTCTCCTGCAGCTTCACCCTCTCCCCCTCTAATTCCTCCCCCTCCCTCCCACCCAGTGGTCAGTCAGCTGTTATTATGCATGTGACACAGCAGCACCAGAGTGCGGTGATGCTTTGGATGGTGTTTCCCTTACTGACTGAGAGGGGAGCCGCCGCAGCTCTGCAGTAAATAACAGATGCAGGTTGACTGTCCACACACACAGGAGAAAGCAATGTGGGTGCTGATGCGATGCGAAGGGGCCCTGTGACCTTGGCTTTGAGAAGGGAATGGTGTTCTCTAATGGACACACAGGGAGGTGTGTGTGTGTGTCCTTTCTGCCTCTGAGCATTGACGAGATGCACAACGTGGTTAATGCTCTGAAAACTGGGCAGGGATCAAGTGCAGCGATGCATTGGTTAATGGACCTTCAGCTGTTTACTCTCCGTGTTGTCTCGGACACAGCTGATTGGATTTCCTGTCAGCGGTTGTTTGAAGATTGGAGAGGTGTGTGCGGGCTGGGGAAACTATCCTAACTACATTGATTACAGTGCAAGAGAAGAATTATTTGGTAAATAATATGACATTGTTCTTGTTCCATTGTTGTTTCAAAAGACCATACACCATACACTGTACCACTGCTTTTAAATGTCCATTTATTTGTTTACAAATACAAAAGATGGTACACCTCACTAAAAGAGAGAGCCAGTCTTTTATTTGCACTTGTTCTGTTTTGTACATGTATGTTTCATTGTATTTCATTAAGTGTCTTCCTGTCTGCTACGTCTTTGATTTGAAGTTACAAACCCAACATGTCTGTCATGTTGGCTTTCATATTGTTTTGATAAAGTCAGTACAAATGTACATTTCAGCAGCACTTATTCATCATTTGTTCTCTTCTACTTTTTGTGGTGGTTTTAAGCAAGTGTTAAGTCTTCCGGTAGAGCCTGACGCCACTCTAAATATGTACAGTATATATACAGTACACTGGCTGTAAAAACTACTTATTGTATCCCCAGCACACACACTCAGGTCATCTGAGTGTGTGTGTGGTTAGACGAAACCAGAGGGAGAGTGTTTACAGGTCAAGTGAAGTAACTGAGTCATACAGCATGGGTTTGGGGTAAATAGTGTGAGTGTGTGTGTGTGTGTGTGTGTGGTGTGGTGTTGTGTGTGTGTGTGTGTGTGGTGTGTGTGTGTGTGTGTGTGTGTGTGTGTGTGTGTGTGTGTGTGTGTGTGGTGTGTGTGTGTGTGTGTGTGTGTGTGTGTGTGTGTGTGTGTGGTGTGTGTGTGTGTGCGTGACACCTGTGTTTTGACTGTTGGAGCCTGCGGTCTATCTGTATGGGGCCCATCTGGCCATCGTTTGGTAGTCAGCTGATGCTGTGGGACAGAGGGTGAGCTGAGGAGTTATACAAAAAACTGTTTGATACACACACACACACACACACACACACACACACACACAGAAGCAGCGTCCTTCATGGCAGTGAACACAAGTATGCAGGACAGTGACATGACAGAATCAGGCCGGCTCAAGGAGACCAGCGGTTACACTTGGATTCGTGGACCGAGAAACCCTTTGCGCTGTCAACTTCAACCGTATAGTATGTTTGTAATTCATTCATTTAAGATACGGAAGTACATTCAAATGAATGAATCTTGTGTAGGTTTACAGGAGAGACAGCGGGCTCGAGGCTGAAAGGCCGGTGTTAGTTGGACCCTTCCATCCAATTGAACGGGAGGGATGAACCCCTCTTTAATGGCCACACATGCAGAGCACACAGCACACAGTGTATAGTAAACCACAGTATAACCTAATGTACGGTGTACAGTGTACAGTGCTGCTGCAGTGCTGGGCTGCGCTGAGGGGGGGAAGCTGTCTGCAGGTTATTATCTGAGTAATCTTTCCAAATGTCCCTGCATTTAAGGTGAGTAACGGTAATTGACGTTAACTTTAAATTAGTGCTGTCAAAATTATCGCATTAACCGCGGTAATTAATTTTTTTAATTAATTGCGTTAAAATATTTAACGCATTTAACGCATGTGCAGAATGGCCCGCCCCATACGTGCCACCAGTGGCAGTGCCAGGGTATGGCTGGGGTCGGCTACACCCATACCAAGAAATGGCTTAGCCCCACCATGAAAAATGATGTTAAAGTTAGCAAAATAAAGTCTGCCAACTCGCGCGGAGTAAATTGCACAGACAGCAGTTAGTAAGATTGATTTCAGTAGCCACGGTTTTGAAAACTTTTGTCACGTAGTGATCGTCTTCTCAATAGAACATCTTTGATAACGGCGTGGTGTTGTTGCAGGAAGTCCCGACGGAGAATACTCTTGCTGTAGTACAGGGCAGAGCCATATAATAGTAATAATATGGCTCTGGTACAGGGGTGCACATAACTGGTACGCAGGGTATGTGCGTAATCTGAAATGCGTACCGTCACTTGTGTCACAAAGGGCATTTGCGTACCGACGTACTTGTGAAGCTTTTCCAGAAGGCGGTGAGATCACCGGACGACAGAGTCGGTCTCCGTGTGCACAGACAGGGCTGCTGTTACCCGTCGGTCTGTACAACGGAACTGTGCCAAAACTACACCAACCGGCTGCGGAGGGAGACTCCCCCTTCACTGGAAGAACTGCGCAAAAACAGCTGATCACCGAAGGTACTCCACTAGCGCCCCCCCCCCCTGTCGACTTTCCTGAGTATCCCCCGTTTTATAGAAATCAAACACGTAATGAATCAAGACCCCACGGTTTGATGATTGATAGGTGTGTGGGCTGTCTTTCATTTTGACACGCAGAAAAATGTTATAATAAACATAGATACTGTATGTTAAATGGATATATCCGCCTGCTTTCATTTATCTTTCCATTCCCACAACAATATACATAAATAAATGGCATATTTTGGACATAGTTCGAATGGTGATTAATCATGAGTAATTAATTTTTAAGCTGTGATTAATCTGATTAAAAATTGTAATCGTTTGACAGCCCTAGTTTAAATATAACTATTGATTAGCAAACAAACAACCTTGCTATAGCAAGTTAACACTCTGTTCCATCACTCTGTAACACTGTACGGGATGCTGTGGCGCAGTGGTTAGTGCGTTGGTGTTGGGTTCAGGGGTCACAGGTTCAAGCCCCACTGCAGTCAGCATGTCGTTGTGTCCCTGGGACACTTCACCCCAAAGTGCTCCTGTGGGGATTGTCCACAGTGTTGAACATGTGAGTCGCTTTGGATAAAAGCGTCTAACAAGTATCATGTGATGGAATGTAGCTATTCAACTGACTTCTGATGAATGATCACAGTAACGTTACTGTCTCGTTTCTCCTCCTCCTTTCTTTCTTCCCTGGGCACCAGGTAGCTTTGTTTGTTTCGACATGGTGTGGCTAATTATCGTCAGGTAGTTAGCGTCTTTTTTGTTGTCACGGCAGGTCAAGTGTTAGTTCAGAAAATTCACACTTCAACTTACCTGACATGGGGGGGGGCATAGTTTATGGGCGCTGTAAGCAATGTAGGCGTAGTTCTGTTAAGATACGATAATAAGATTTACTTTATCGATCCCAAATTGGGAAACTGTTTTCTTATCAAATATCGTTAATAGTGTTTGTTTTTTTCTGGGAAGGATGCTTCCTTAGCATTCACCTGTACTGCCCGTTGGCATAGGGCCGGCCCACCTTATGTTGTCTTAAATTGCACAGACTGCTGCTGTTAGCTTGTTAGCTAGCTAGCTGGCGATGATCGTTAGCAGGACCAAACCTTTACAGGCCGCCAAGATAAACACAATTTATCTTGGCTTTTTTTCCAACACCAGTAAAGTTAAAATGATTTAAACTTCGACCTTGTTTACCACTGACATTTCAACGTGCAACCAATCAGATGACAGATGTATGAAGGGGGATGAACTAGCAAGGGCGGTAACTATAGAAACTTAACTGGCTGTTTTCATAACAAGGCTCTGTGCCCAACCTCCCGTGAGCTGGGAGGAATTCACGTATCATGTGAATGCATCATTAGGAGGAACCATACACGTACTCATTGTGCTTGTTGCCATACTTTGCATTGGGACGCACCTGTGCCCTCAAACAGCTGGTCTGTTAAGGTCGGGGGATGGGGACCCAGCAGAGGACTGGAGGATCAATCGGCTGCTACTTGCTGATGTGTAAAAGTCCACTTCCCCAAATCCCTCTATCTCTTTCCACATGACCCTGTTTCCTTCTCTTCTACCTCCCGTGTCTTCATCCATTCTTCCCTAGTCCCTCCTTCATCTCCTCGTCTCCTTCTATCTCTCTCCCTCTCATCCTCACTCTCCCACCTTGCTTTCCCAGTATTTGTCCACAATCTCCTCCCTCATTCTTTCGGTCTCCTTGACAACCACTGCTGCATCGCTGCCTCTCACATTGCCTTGGCAACCATTATGGGGCGGTCGCCATGGTTACATACTGTCCCGATTCCACCATCAAGGGCAGGGGGAGGTATTAGTGTTGGAGAACACTTTCTCCCAATGAAATCTTGCTCTCACGCACACACACACACACACATTCTCTTTTTCTCTGTAAGCAACACGCATGCAGATACAATCTGCGTTCAGCAGACACCTACACCCACTCACATGCACTGTGAATAATCTTTAGGAATTATGATTCTGGATCCTTTTTTCAAACTGCAAACAATTTGCTATATCGACACAGAAACACTGTCCTGATCCTGGTGAGGAACAGGTGGGATAACAATGTCATCATGGCTGCTATACATGCTATAGAGGTATCTTCAGGAGCAGGAGGCTGAGCCATGCTGGGGCCTGAGAGGCTGAGCCATGCTGGGGCCTGAGAGGCTGAGCCATGCTGGGGCCTGAGAGGCTGAGCGCGGCCTGCGGGGCTTTGGCTTCACACAGACATCACGCTGACATCCTCACCATGAGGACTCACTGATGGAGGCCTCGTGGGTACATGGAGACTCCTGAAAAGACTCATTAGTTATGCAACAGTGACAGTTTGCCTTTTCTTATTACGTTGAGCTTTTTTGTCATCGCAACTACTCGCAATATCTCAATTACATTTAGTGGCAATATCCATGTTTCTGAGAGGATGATGTATAATGTTTCTCGTGGCCTCGTGACCTTTTCTCCAGGTTGCACACAGTTCAAAATGGGAGTTTGATAGAGTAAGATGTAGTCGTGTCTCAAACCAACACTGTTACAATTTCACTTATTGTTTTCAGTCTCATTGGCTGTACATCATTCATTGTGTAACGTCATACTGCACTTCTATACATTCACCTTTCATTGTTGTTCATTTTTCACGTGTTTTAATGTAGTCGTCTGTGTATCTTTTGTCGTGAATAAATACTTATTTTATAAAGAGACTGTTTACTTGTTCTTGTGTGTTTTTAAATGAAGTCTGAGTGAAATCCAACCTATTATAAGACTATATTCATGATGCGATCATATTTCCTCTTCTAATAGAGAGCGGCACCCAGATGTATAAGTCTTAATAAAGTATTTTATTTAAATGTAATCTCTTAGGTTCGATAGCCAAAGTAGAGTGCAGTTAATGAATCCCTATTATTTCTACGCTACTAGTTCCATTTTTCTTGTGATCTGGCAATTTTTCAGGAATATTTTAAACTATGCATTTATTTTAATGTTCTATGAGGTAATACATGTTGCCAAGGTATCAGTCACTGCAGCATCATCATCATCGTCCTCATCATCATCATCATCATCATCATCGTCGTCCTCATCATCATCATCAGCATCAGCATCACTGTATGTATTGCATGTTTTCATGGTTGCATGTACCCATTGATTGTATTGATTCCTGAAGGGCATTTGTTCTCGAGTCAGGAATGTGAAGCAGAAACAAAACACGATGTTGAATTGTGTGAGCTAAAGCATCACCGGCCCACACGTAGCCTACCACTGGTCTCTGCTCCAACACCTCTGATCTCCTGTTGCTGGGCAAGATCAGTCGAGCACTTCAACCGTTCCACTGCCACAACACTGTCGCCAGGAGCATGCTGGGTAGTGGCTCCGTATCCCGGATCTCTTTCCTGTCTGTTAAACTGCTCTGGCGGTGCTGTGGAGGTGCTGTGGAGGTGCTGTGGTGAGTGGACTAACACGTAACCCACCCTGTTCTGCAGTCAAAGCTGCTCCATAGTGTGCTCTCCTTTGTAGGGTGTCTAATCAACATACCATATTACCACGGTCTCTGCCCCCGGCCACGTTCAGGGTCCCAGGATCAAATAAGGTTACTCCTTTTGCACTCATCAACGTTCAAATAAATATGGAGCATACTCCCAAATTAAATGTATATTATTTGTAATATTACGTAACAAACAATGTCAGACTTGAACTTTAAGGAAAGTATCTTCTTATCGTATTTTATATTGATTATTGTATCTCTGTCATAAGCCAAACGTGCTAGAGCAGGGGTGTCAAACTCA
>RQJG01063085.1:0-16552 GCA_009756435.1 Chionodraco myersi
CTCAAGTACAAGATCTGAGTACTTCTACTTTTACGCACGTACAATATCTGAGTACTTCTACTTTTACTCAAGTACAAGATCTGAGTACTTCTACTTTTACTCAAGTACAAGATCTGAGTACTTCTCCCATCTCTGAATAAATGGAAACACATTACATTAAAGAAGACCAATAGGCAAGGCAAGGCAATTGTATTTATATAGCACTTTTCAGCACGTGGCAATTCAAAGTGCTTTACAGATGAAAAGCAAAAGACATGTCAGAACAAATACAGCATAAATACATTCTTACAAAGGCCTTTAAGGAAAACTAAATGTAGGCAAAAGCAAGCTCTTCTTTTTACACAAGAAACAGTCGTATTTAATCCTCAAATGTACCTCTACTTCTTCGCAGTACAACCTTCACTACGGCAGGATATTTCAATATTCAAATCTGCCAGCCTTGGGTATGCTTACATTGATTTCTGAATACTTAGCAAACACCGTATATAAGAAACCTTTCCCAGCCGGAGAGTGAGGAGAGAAGTGGAGACGTTACTGTCACCTGTCTCTGAATCAAGAGTTCAGTCAGTTTATTCAAAACCTTCTCCGTCTCAACGCTGCTTTTAGAGACTGATGAACACTGCTTTAGTTTCATAAAGCAGAGATTTTCCACCCAGCATGTTTTTTAATCGGGTTAACAACATAAAATATTACACTACGTTGTTGTTTCACTTCTGGATCATCTCCTCCTTGGCAATAAGTCGTCGGTCTTGTTGTCCAGACACATGAGAGAGTTGAGTTGACACAAAATGGACGTCCAGGCGTGAATAAGTTAAAACAAAAAGTCTTTACTCACTACTACAACACAAGCGAACACAAGCACATCACACACTCTCCTCGTCCACTTCACCTTAAAGATGCCATGTATTCAACAGGGGTTCTCTATAGCAGCGGTTCCCAACCTTTTTCAACTCAGAGCCCACTTAAGAATCTAAAAGATGTTCGCGGCCCACATTCAACCACAAATAATACTGAGGCTAAATACAGTTCTGATTGGTCGATTCAGAACATGTGACACGTTGTTAATCCTGTAGAGCAGACCACTGTAATGACCGTTGCTAGGGACTGTAATGACCGTTGCTAAGGAGAATCAAGGAAGAGAAAGGAAAAGAGGTTCAAATAAAAAAAAAATCTTAATAATGAAATGTTTCCACACAAATAATAATGTTTTGCAAATTAGGTTGGCAACCGCTGCTCTACAGTATATCACGCACTGTTGATATGCATATTGTTGCTGTTTATGTATATGTTCTATTGCAGGGGTGTCAAACTCAAGGCCCGGGGGCCAAATCCGGCCCGCGACTTCATCTCATGCGGCCCCTCAAGAGATTGCAAAGAATATTATACGGTTACATGCCGATTTACAGAAGCACGTTGCCCATAAACTACATATCCCACAATGCATCTCAAATTTGACTTTTTTCTCAGAATTTGCCTTTTTTTCTTCAAAATATAAATTTTTTCTTAGAATTTGCCTTTTTCTCATAATTAGATTTTTTTTTAAATCATTTTGTAACATTCTCAGTGAAGAGACTTGCAATGATTTGCCCTAGACTTCTGCTTTCAGACGTAGTTAATTATGAAGTTATTACCCTGTCCGATAATAATCTAATGCAGAGGCAATGATGTAATATAAATATAATACATTATTTTATATATTAAATATTTATATATGTATTTTGATATATAGTCTTAAAGTTACAACCGGCCCTTTGAGTGCAACCATAATGCTGATGTGGCCCGCGAAGAAATTGAGTTTGACAGCCCTGTTCTATTGTATATAATTTTGAATGTATGTGCAATGCCGTGTTTGCATGCAGCCGTGACAAAAACTAAAATTCGGATCCAAAAACTCAATCTCCTGGAGAACAAAGAACACACATTACATCAAATAGAATATTTCTGCAGCGGTAAATTGAGAAGTAGACTAAAATAAACCGTGCACAACACACGCTGTAATGAATCACGAGGCAACAACACATCATCCTCCGGGCTTAAGTCGTATCGACAGGTGTCGTCAACAGGGGGTTTAATCGGGTTTCTATTTTCACCAGCAGCGTTTCTACCTGTGTTGTTGAAGAGAGGACAGCTGAGTTTATGGATAGAATTTGTGTGGCGACATGGCAGGCGCCGTGCATATTGGTTGTTGTGTGTGTGTGGTTGTGTGTGGTGTGGTGTGTGTGTGTGTGTGTGTGTGTGTCGTGTGTGTGTGTGTGTGTGTGTTGCCTGTGGCGTTTCTCTCTGCCTGTCCACAGTGAGCTGTATCTGGATATGTATTCACATCCACAGCACTGGACTTCACTTCTCTGTCTCGCCTCCAAAATGACAGCCACGCTTCAACGGATGATACATTTTTATGGCTATTTTGCACCCAATTTGTCTTCGAGAAAACATTCACACGCTACCTGATCTGAATCATTGACAAGGGGGAGTCATTAGGTATTCACTAAAGGGTTGTCAAGCCCTCAGGAACATTAGGAAATAATACAATACGGACCACTTCAGGTGATTTGAGGTGAAGATTATATTGTTGTACGATAGGAGACAGAATATTTATGAGTGTCCGAGACTGAGTTACTATCTGTAACCCAAAAGCAAATATCACTTGACAATGAAGATGTGTATAAGTATGCGCCAACCATGGATGCCTGTTGCTTTCTTACTTTACCTAAAGTGTTATTTATCTATGAGTAACTTATATTAGTAACTTCTTAAGCTGTGCCCTTTCTAAACATTTTAGTAGATACAGATTTAGTTTTTCCGCCATTGCATTTCCGCTGGTATACGTCAGCACTGTTTACACCAGGGGAAGTTGATCGCTCTGAAGCTGGCTGACACGGAGGTCAGAACAACAGATATGTCTCCTCTGAAACCTCTGAGAGGGACAGAAAGGATGCAGGATGAACTGAAGAGATGCAGAGGGAGAGCTGGATTCAGATTATGGAGAAAATAAAATATAAGCTGTGTCTCCGTCTCATCGTGGGCAACGTACGATCTCTGGTTGATGGAATGGACGAGCTAACGATGTGAGCCAGCAGTCATAAGGTTTAATGTGCTTTACGGAAACACCTGACGATACAACGTTACCTTCGATTTCTTACGGACTGTTCTGGCAATGTTTCCATCAACAATGTTTCCTACGTTTCCTTTAATGGCTTCCAGACAGTTTGGGCTGACAAGGATTGCATCGAGACCTTCATCATGAGTCTGAGTCTTCATCATGTCTTTGTCATGTCTTCATCATGTCTTCATCATGAGTCTGAGTCTTCATCATGTCTTCATCATGTCTTCCCTCATTGAGCCTGATCTGCATCATGTACTTCATCAGCTCTCATCATGTCTTCCTCATGAGTCTGAGTCTTTCATCATGTCTTTTTCATGTCTTCATCATGTCTTCATCATTGAAGCCTGAGTCTCATCATGTCTTCACCGTTGATCTTGAGTCGTTCATCATGTCTTTCATCAGAGTCTGAGTCTTCATCATGTCTTTCTCATGTCTTCATCATGTCTTCCTCATTAGCCTGAGTTCTTCATTCTAAGTTCTTCTCATTGGCTTCCTCATGAGTCTGAGTCGTCCATCATGTCTTCGTCATTGTCCTTCGTCATGTCTTCATCCATGTCTTACCCATTAGCCTGAGTCTTCATCATGTCTTCGTCAATGGCTCCTTCATGAAGCCGGTCTTCATCATGTCTTCGTCATGCTTTCCTCATAGTCTGAGTCTTCATCATGTCTTCGTCATGTCTTCATCATTCTTCCACCATGTCTTTCACCGTGATCTGAGTCTTCGTCATTGTCTTCATCATGTCGTCATCATAGAGCACTCAGTCAATTCCTATCATGTTCGTTTTCACTCTAAATCGTCACTTCACTCATGATTCTGAGATCTGTCACTCATGTCCTCGTGCTATGAGCCTGAGCTCATACATTCTTCTTCATGTCATGGTCTATTTCTACTCTATGATGCCCTCATGAGATTCTCATTCAGATCGTTTCTTAGTTCATGCAGTTTCATCCTTGATCTGCGTGTGAGTCTTTCATCATGCCCTTTCACTCATTCATTTCTGATGCATAAGTGACAAAACAATCATGACCTGAGTACTCAATTCTAACTGTCTTCATCATGTCTTCATCATGAGCCTGAGTCTTCATCATGTCTTCACCGTGAGTCTGAGTCTTCATCATGTCTCACTGGGATAAATTAACTATTCTGATTATGTAATTAAACCTAAACCTATTTATACAAGACCTAGCCTCGCGTTCTCCATCAGGAAACAGTCTGATCGCAGCCTGTCTTTCTACAAACACTACCTAACATGACCTGATGAAGACGTCAGCTGTAAACAGGAGCCCTGCTGATGGTCATCTCCTGAATGTTTGGGTGCTTCCCTCTCCCTCCTGCTGAGGCTCTGTCTGAAGCCGCAGAGACTATTCAAGACAGCCTGATGACGGACTGCGACTCTTCATCTTTACTTTCATTCCATCGGTCTGAACTGATGAGTGACGGACAGAGGAGTTCAGAGGAGACCCTGTGTGAGTGAGGCAGAACACGCTCTCACAAGATGAGACTGTTCAAACTAAATGAACCGTATTTCATTTTGTCTTAATTTACATTATTTAATTTCATATTCTGTTCTTGTGCACATCATATTCTATTTACATGTAAATATACTTTTTGGTAACACTTTATATGAAGGTACACAAATTCACCATAAACTAGTTGTTATTTAACATGCTTATTAGCAGTATATTGGCTCTTTATTAGTCATTATAAAACACTTGTTACGATTCTGGAAAGGTAGGACCCAAAAGCGAGCTTTATTTTAAAAGCTGATGGCAAAAACATGGCATAAAACACAAAGGAAACACAAGGAAGATACAATACCAAAAAGCTGACGGTGACTGACATGGAGGGAGACAGAAACACAAAACAATGAACCGACAGGGGAACACAGGGAAAGACTAAATACAGAGAGGGGTAATCACGGGACAAGAAACAGCCGGGCAGGGGAGGTAGAAACACAAGGGCAAGGAAGAGGCGCGGCACTGCACGCGACTCGGGATCGGGAGAATGTTTGTTTGTTTTCTAAGTCATTCATTCATTACACGTCTGTTTTGTCAAGTTTTTCTGTTCGTCAAGTGTGCTGTGTTGTTTTGTTTGTTTTTCATGGAGCCTGGCAAGCTCACATAAGTGAACAATAAGGCAAGATGACGATGGGGAAGAGGACTGCTGTGCTGTTTATGCTAATGCTAATAACATCTAGCATTCGCTGTTTACAAAGCGAAGCCAACGCCGGGATAGCCGTGGGAAGCGAGCAGGTGCTGCCGCCCTATGCCAGGGAATGTCTGCTGTCCTTACGGAGAAGAGCCGCCCCGGAACCGGGCCTGCTGGACTATGTCCCGGAGGAGCTGCTAAAACGGCCGCGGAAACGAGGCAGGAGAGGCGGCATTAAACATCGACTCCGCCGGAGATGCAATAAGTCGCCGTTACCATCAATACTCTTCAGCAACGTCCGTTCCCTTCGAAATAGGGTGGAGGAGCTACGCCTCAACACTAGGATCTTAAACGAATACCGTGAGTCATGCATGATGATTTCCACTGAGACCTGGCTTCAGGAAGACTTCCCAGACGCATTGGTTCAGGTACAGGGCTTTTCAAACGTTCGTATGGACAGGAACAGTAACTCGGGGAAAGTGAGGGGGGGAGGCATTTGCGCTTATATGAAGGACTCTTGGTGCAGCAAGTACACAACAAAAGACACTGTGTGTACTCCTAAGTCTGAGACCATTATAGCTACCTAGAGACTATGGGAACATTTGTATCTGTGCTGTTTACATCCCACCCAATGGGAACGCATCAAAGGCTGCCTCACGTGTAGCGGACTGCGTGCACGAGCAGTTAAAGAACAAACTTGATGCACCTATATTTGGTATTGGAGATTTTAATCACTGTAAGCTAGAACCAGCACTTCCGGGATTCCAGCAATACGTACAAAATGGCACCCGGAAAAATAACATACTGGACAAATGTTATGGCAACATCGAAGATGCGTATGCTGCTCGGATTAGACCCCCCCTTTCAAATTGGGACCATAACACCGTCCAGCTAATCCCCACCTTTAAGGCTGCCATCAAGAGAAGTGAACCTGTCTCTAAAGCTGTCAGTCTATGGCGGGATGAGCATAAAGAAAAGCGAAGTGGCTGCTTCCTGGCCACAGATTGGGAAGTATTCTACCAGGACAACGACACCGATACCATCGCTGAGACCATCACAGACTACATTCATTTGTGTGTCGATTCTGTTGTGCCAAAAAAGACTATTAGGATATATCCAAACAATAAAGACTACATGTCATCGGATATTAAAGGAAAAAAAAGAACGATGCAATACAACTGAGATCAGCTCAAAGAGAACTAAAGGGGAAACTTAAAGAAGCCCGAGAGCAACATAGTCTGAGTGTCCGAGAGGCTTTCTCAACCAAGAACTGGAAGGAACTGGGACTCTGGGAAAGACATTACAAATATGTGACTTGCTCTATCGAAATCAGTCGCATTGACCCGAAGACACATTTTGAGTTGTATACACTGTTGGAAAGAGGAGATTCCTAGCTTTCTAATGATATCAGGATTGTTTTTGTACTCCAAATATTAAGCGAAATATGTCACATTATATAATGACTGTCACGAGTCCTCATTTTGAGAGAAAGGCCTTTAAAGTTTCCTCTTCTCTGGAATCCATCGATCTGATTGATTATTAGCAAATTATCAAAATACTACGGAGGGAAGATATTTTCGTTTGGAGGGGAAGCTCGCGAGTGTGTGTGTATACGTGTGGGTGTGTGTTTGTGTATTTTTGCGTGTGTGTGTATTGTGTTTGTTTCCCGGGGAAAACCCTCACGAGAAACACCGGCTGTTGTTATGCCTGCTGTGGCGTTAAGTTACTCCGTTCTCCGCTTGTAATTGTGCCGTTACAAGCTTCAAAGTTGTATTTATCATCTGAATTTGCCGAAACAAGTTTAATATTCTGAAAGCCAAGACTTTGTTTAATTGAAATCAGATGAAAACAAACTGTAACGGACCCTGCCGTGTTATCTATGATTACTATACTCTTACATTCATAATTTCAGCCGGAGGGAGGGGGGCGGCGCTGCGGAAGAGCAGATTGCCTGTCATCTTCCCTTTAAAAGCTTCAAACATGTATTTATCGTGTGATTTTGGAAATAAAAGTTTCATATTCTGAAAGCCAAGACTTTGTTTGTTTAAAATCAAAGAAAACACCCGAACCCTGAAAAAATAGTTTATTACGTAAATCCACGTTTATTCTGAAATGAGCCGTTGCGACTTCCGACTGATTTCGATAGAGCGGGTCACATCTGAACTCCGGCAAGAGGGACATGCATGTTCTGGATGAGCTTAACAAAGCAAATGAACTTAACAACTTCTACAAACGTGTTGATATTAATTCTGCTTCTAACATTGATGCATGTAATAACTTGTCAACCTCTTTAACCTGTGACCCAATACACAATAGAAGAAGAATAATGGATGATAGTGCTGTGGCCAGGGTTTTCAAACAACTGCATACTAAGAAGGCCAGTGGGCCGGACGGTATTTCGGCACTCCTGCTGAAAACGCTTGCGGACGAGCTCACCCCTGCCTGGAGTCCATTATTCCAGCTCTCTGCCGACTCGGTAAGCATCCCTCAAATATGGAAGAAAGCCGTCATCAGACCAGTTGCAACGAAACCATGCCCACATGACAACAACGACTTCAGACCAGTGGCTTTGACCTCAATAGTTATGAAGTCACTAGAACGGATCATTGTAGGGAACTTGCGAACTGAGGTGCAACACCTCTTACCGGTCTGCATACAGCGATGGTAGAGGTACAGAAGATGCTCTGACCTCGACAACTCACTTTATTCTAAAACACCTGGAAAATCCTTTAGCTTATGCTAGATTAATGTTCATGGACTTTAGCTCAGCTTTTAATACTATTCTTCCCCAAATGATGTTAAAGAAGCTCAAACAGATGGAGGTGAACCCTTACTTGATCAGATGGTACCACTCCTTCCTAACTGAAAGACAGCTCAGGTGAAAGTGAACTCGACCCTCTCTGACACACAGGTCATACGCACCGAGGCGCCACAAGGCTGCGAGGTTAGCTCTCCTCTTCTCTTCACACTCGACACCAGGGATGGGCAACTTTAATGGTGGTGGGGGCCACATCGTTGATGTACTGGCCACCAGGGGGCCGCAGATTCACTTGGAACACACAATTCCATGTGTTGTATGTAATTATTAACAAATATACTATGTCTTCATTGACATTTTACAATCAAAGGGAACATCCCCAAAAAATGGAAACATCCTCTAATAAGCCACTAAACAAATATCAGTTCACAGAAATTGTATTTCATTTTTACAAGTGGCATGTTTGTATTGAACAGGTTATTAAACAGTGGAATAAAACTATTTTAAACTTTTGGAAAGCACGGAAAATGTGTGTGTATTGAGATTAACCATTAAGATGACATAAACATGAAGTCATGAACACTAACCCAGACATCAGTTGTCTAACTTGAACCTAAAACACTTGTAGCCAGTCTCTGCATTCCCCTTACTCCACAATAAGGGGAATGTCAACACGCCCGCACTCTGCTGTTCCTCAGCACCACTCCCCCTCCCTCCCGCTGAAATTATGAATGAAAAGCGTAGTAACACGGCAGGGTCCGTGACAGTTTGTTTTCATCTGATTTCAAATAAACAAAGTCTTGGTTTTAAAAATATTAAACTTGTTTCGCCAAATTCAGATGATAAATACAACTTTTAAGCTTGTGACGGCATAATTACAAGCGGCAATTTAACGTCACAGCAGGCATAACAACAGCCGGTGTGGCTGTTGTTATGCCTGCTGTGACGTTGTTTCTTGTGAGGGTTTCCCTGGGAAACAAACACAATACACACAAATGCGTCACAGATTATTTTGCGGTATTGGAAATCATGTACGCAGCTCGCGACGTAACTAGGAGTCTAGTGGACGGTATCAGTACTACAAGTAAAAAAAATGAACAAAAAAATATATTTTTTTTAATTAAAAAATTGTTTTATTAATTAGGTTGTTTATAAATTAATCTGAGGGCCGCAAAAAGAGGAGGCGGGGGCCGCCATCTCTACACAAATGAGTGTAGGAGTCAGCACACACACAACCACATTATAAAGTTTTCTGATGACACAGCCATACTTAGTCTACTGACTAGAGACTCAGACATGTCTATGGATAAACTTGAGATTGAAGAGGTCGTGAAGTGGTGTGAGGCGCACGACCTGGTGTCACATGTTAAAAAAAAAAAGGAAATGACCTTTGACCCCAAGTCAGCAGGCGATCACAGCCCCGTCCTTATCAACAGGGAGGGGGTTGAGCAGGTTTCACGTTTTAAATATGTGGGGGTTTAGTTTGATGCTCAGTTAGGCCGGGCCCATCAGGTGGATCAGGTGGCTCAGAGATAAGCCAGCGCCTGCATTTCCTGCGTCGCTCAGGGTTCATGGAGTGGATGCATGCATCATGTTAATGTTCTACAGGGCAGAGTCTATTATTCGTTATGGCAACATGGTTTGGTAACTTGTCGGTTCAATCTAAATCACAACTCCAGAGCTTGATAAAAAGGGCTGGAAAAATAATTGACGTGCTTCCACCGTCCTCTCTTCAGGAGATATTTGAGGAGACGGTGAGAAAGCAAGGCCGTCAAATCCCATGCGACCCCAAACACGTCCTGTATAGAGAGTTTGAGCTGCAGAAGGTATAGATTACCAAACTGTAGATTGAACAGGTATAAGTGTTCCTTTGTTCCGCTGTCACTCAAGCTGCTGAACAGTCAGAAACAATTGTGATTACGCTGTTAGGAGTTGTTGGGAGGTGCAATGTTTACAGTGTGGTTTGTGCAATCGAGAAGGTTAAATAGGGGAAGTGCATTATGTGTAAATAGATATGGACACAATAGGGATATGTGCAATTTGACGGACACTATGGGTGCAATAGGGAAAGTGCAATTTGATTATGTATGTGCAATAGGGAAAGTTCTGTACCTGTATGTTTCTTGTTTGTCTCTTTGCCATGTGATCTCTGTTCTGTATCTATGACTGATTACCTGAATGTTTTATGTGTATTATCTCATGACCGAAAGAACGAGATCGCGGATACAAGCGGCCGAGATGGGTTTCCTCCGCCGGGTGGCTGGCGTCTCCCTTAGGGATAAGGTGAGAAGTTCGGTCATCAGGGAGGGACTCGGAGTTGAGCCGCTCCTCCGTCGCGTCGAAAGGAGCCCGTTGAGGTGGTTCGGGCACCTAGTTAGGATGCCACCTGGGCGCATCCCTAGGGAGGTGTTCCAGGCACGTCCAGCTGGGAAGAGACCAAGGGGTAGACCTAGGACCAGGTGGAGGGATTATATCTCTTCGCTGGCCTGGGAGCGCCTTGGGACCCCCCAGTCAGAGCTGGTTGATGTCGCCAGGGAAAATAAAGTTTGGGGCTCTCTGCTGGAACTGCTACCCCCGCGACCCGACCACGGATAAGCGGGAGAAGATGGATGGATGGATGGATATCGATGCCCAAGACAGATTTCTCCTGAGGGAGACAATAAAGCTCTATCTTATCTTAACAGGTGAACACAATTAGACAATCAGACGCACCAGGAAAACTAACGACAGGAAGGCAAACACAGGGAGAAGGACCAGACAAGAAACCAGGAGGAAAACATGAGACAGGGAGAACAGAACAGCACAATAACCCCAACACCAGACACACACAACTCAAACCCTGACAACACTTATTAATGCCTCATTCTGCATGACCATATTCTACAAGTAATAAGCCATTCGTTGAGAGACATCATTTGTGCAACTTCCTGAAACAACTTGACAACTCTACGCAACGACAGACATGACGAGGAGAGGAAATCTGCCTCCAGCTCTTTTTAGTATTTCTTCCGGAACGTCCTTTCATCACTTTTTGCGTGAACAAGCGAGGATGAGAAAAGACTTTAGAAAGGGTGAAGGGTTTTTCTACATCTGTACGATGCATCACTTCGAGCTACTAAGACATATACAAGAAGGACTTGGTCTTTTTAAAACGTGTAAATGCCTCAATTGAAATTGTATTAATAATTAAATAACAGAAATATTTCATATCATTTTCATGTTGTTTTTCAACGTGGAGCCAATTTCAGACACTTTTTAATGACAGTATAGATTAGTATTGGCCGCACTCGATGAGCTTAACCCATTTTAAACTAATACACCAGCACTTGCAATAGTTTGACTTATTTTCAGCAAATAAACCTTTTCCTCGTTATTGCAATTATTGTAAGTTGCTCTACATAAAGGTTAGCTAAATGAAATGTAGTAGTACAGCACTGCATCCTATATTAAAGGAATATCATGGTTTTTTATAATTACACATATTAAGTACAATTATACTTAAGTACAATAAGTGAGTAAAGGTACCTTGTTTCATTCAAACACTGGTCTTAAAGGTGGGGTAGGTAAGTTTCAGAAACCGGCTCGAGATACACTTTTTGTTATATTCCATGGAATGCTCTTAACATCCGGATAGCAAAGAATATCTGAAGTGCTTTGACAATAAATCCATACAAAAATGTCATCTGTAGAAGCCGTGATACTGTAAAAAGTACAACCGGCCGGCTAAACGGATTGGATGGCCTACCTGCCTGTCAGCCTTCCATCGGGGCACAAACTTATTTCGTGCCCTCATTGGTCATGTCGTGTGTGTTGGAGGAGGGGCTCTATAAGGAAGTGGCAGATTTTCTCCGGTTGTGTATTTTCAAATTCTAGCGATCTCGAGCCGGTTTCTCAAACTTACCTACCCCACCTTTAATGAGACATGATAATTATTTAATAATTCGTTTTTCAGTGTTTTTATCTGATATAAAGTTAAGTTTTTTGATGGAAAAGTCTTTTTTATACACTGTCTTACAGATGATACAGTACATATGTGATCGTGTGGTGACCTTAAGCATATCGTCCATTTCATATACAGTCAAATAAAATGTCATACAATCTAGTTTGTTACTTATTAACATTCAAGGCTACTGAATGCACTCCTCTTTCATTATCAGACTCAAAATGGACAGTTTTTATTTGTTTTAAGTATCAAATTGATGCATCAGAATCATTACATGCCCCTCATTCTTCTGTATTACCCACAATGCAACTCAACCGCCCACAAATTGATGCTGTGCTTCTTCTTATTCCTTATTACACTGCCATGTTGTTCGCTGTGAACCGCGTTCGACCGTGTAGCGTTTTCTCAAAGCTAGCTCTCAATGGTACCAAATCCTTACTTGCTCCTTAATTAAACCAAGCACATTAATGGTGGCACCTTTGCTACTGTAACGGCTCACGACCGTAAGCGACCTGTCGATCAGGAAACGACAGCGAAGCATCTGGGTGTCTTTTCTGGCATTTATTCTGAGAACAAAGATAATATTCTCTTTGCATCCGCGTTGCACATCCTCAACAGTGCTCACTTCAATGTCATCTAGTATTTATTTATACATTGAGAAATTATTAAATTACCAAGAAAATCTTATTTTTAAGTAATAATGCAAAATATAAACATACCTGAGAACAAAAATAATATTCTCTTTGCATCCGCATTGCACATCTTTACAAAAGAAAAGAAAGAACTCAGAAAGTGTTGACATGTAAACAAAGAAAATGGCGCTGACCGCGTCTATTTCCCGCCAAAACCACACCGTAGATATCACTCAAAAATACAATTTCTTACGGTGGAAACTTAACAAAAACGGCTTAATAACATACCCAAATTGACACTTAACAACATACGTCACTTTCATAAACTTAAATAGCCGGTTTACCACACAAAATTGTAATGAACTATAACACAATTCCTAGCACAGCTTACCCTCAGCAGTGATCTCTTCAATGTGAGGGGAAAGCGGAAATGACATACAGGAAATGGGAAAAGATGTGCAACGGGAAAGTGTTCCCACCAGAAACATAACTGAAAAACATCGAAAGGAAACAATTTCATAAAAATAAAATGCACATCCTATTATAAATCGTAATTTATAACTAATAGTTATGTCTACACATTTTTAACTCCGTTACACTAACTTTTGGTCAGTTATCATTCTCGGTCACAGCAATACAAAACTGGAACTCATACCCACTCAAATCAAAGACATACATACCACCTTTACAGCTCACTTAAAATGCATTGTATTGTTCTCTTGTATCGCCTGTATCTACTTGTCTTTCTTTATAACTAGTGACGTATTGTGATTTTAAAAAGGTGTCTATTATCATCTGGAAATTAGCAATGTTGGCTAAAGCGGCTCCATTTACTGTTACGAGACTATAAACAAATAAACTAAACTAAATGTGCATTACCAAGATGTTTCTTAAAATGATGTTCAATGTGAATTTAAATATCGTTGGAATTGTTGACTTGGAGAGATTTGAAAAAGATAGACATTGTTGTTTCTCTTTCCCCTGCGTCATCTTTCTCTGTGCTTTCCACGGTGCACTTTTACAGTTTTCGCCCCGGAGTGAGCCGATCATTAAAGACATCTTCTGCTTGCATACATTAAGGATATATTCGTGCATGTGTTTTTATAAAAACAAGGCGCTTCCCACACTCTGTCGCGCTGGCAGGTGACGGGGAATTACAGAAGCGAGAGAGAAACTGAGCAGGAGAATCGAAAGTGGCTTCTCATAATGGAAAAGGCAATTCCAATCCAGCGTGATTAAGGCACAACAATGCAATAGCTGTCAGCTCATTACAGAGAATAATAAAATTCACATCACAGTGTCACTCTCACAAATGCCAACTGCAGACGCCAACTGTGATCCCCCCCCCCCCTCTTTAAGAGGAAATTAGGATGGAGCTCTGGTGGCAACCCATCTGCTCCGACTCCTTCTCTCCAGTCTCTCAGAGGATTGTTTCAGACGAGATCATGAAGAGGGGTTTATCCTCACTGTAATTAAAAGCATCAAATTAAGGAGGGAAAAGTTTTGTTTTTGTGTATTTGTGAGACCTGATTGATATTTACTGTTTATTTTACTAACATTGTATACACTCTCCTGCAGAGGAAGATGTACCTTTGGCTGTGTAGCATTTGTGACGACCCTTGCTTAACATTACATGACTTACATACTCAATACTGTGGGCAATTTGGGGTGAAGTGTCACAACGACATGCTGACTGCAGTGGGGTTTGAACCTGTGCTCCCCTGATCCGAACACCAACGCACTGGTCCACTGCGCCACAGCCTCTATCTTTAAAGATCCTTCCTTTTTGTCTTGGAATCAATCAATCAACGAGTATTCATATAGCCCAATATCACACATTTGACATTTGTCTCGGTGGACTTTGCCGTTTCATTTTGGTAGCTTCCTTTACCCGCACCTCGTGTCCTTTCCCCATTCTGGTGTCATGGCCAAGAGCCAGACCATGACACCATTTTCACTCAAACAAAGACAGACTTCCCTACGCATTTATCCTTCATTCTCCGATTATTAAAGGTTCATCTTATTGTCAACAAATCCCTGCAAATTCCAAAATCAACAATCAATGTATCCCAAACCATCCCACCAACAAATAATGTGTGTGATATCCCGATACATCCTATTCCTCTGTGCCATATAGCCTCGTTGTTAAATAACTATAAAATAATCCTCATTATTATTAACATGGAAACCTAAGTTTACTTCTCTGGTAAATACTTTGTAAAGAACCAATTTAGTTTGAATCTCCAGCTGAAAATAGTCCTCAACAAATGCACGTTTTACTGATGTTTGAGTTATCGTGACGTATCATTGAAAGTTCACATACTTGTATTTGGGGGCGTTATTAGTGCAGTCATGATTTGTGGTTGCCTCCACAAAAGCAGCTCCGTGTCAAACAAAGGTTTATTATGTATACGTTTTGTTCAGCGGGATATATCTCCACATATTAACACCGCTTTGTATTTCAATGAACCCGTGTTTGACTTGGGAAGGGGAATCAATCAATCGATCAAAGCGTATTTATAAAGCCCAATATCACACGTTTGTTTCAGTGGACTTTTCAGTTTGTACAAAATATGAATAAGTCTGTCCTTGGACCCTAACATCGGACAAAGAAACATGCCCAAAGAAACCCAACAGTTAATGGGAGAAAGCGAGGAAAGAAGGATCCCTCTTCCAGGACGGACACACTGCTACATATGTTGTACATTAAAAAGACAATACATTTACAACATAGGGATTAGGTATAGTCCAAATGCTTGTGTCGATAAAGAAGAAGAAGAGGATCCAGGTGGATGTCAACGGCAACACTAGAAAATGAAGTATTTGTTTGAGTAGATTTCGTTAAGAATGTGACTCGTACGGCCCGTCCACACAGCGGCGTGCGTTGAAGCTTCCAACGCGTCTGCCCGTTCACTTTGAATTGGGTGACCGAACTGCATTGTGGGAAGCGACGTGGAGCGTTGCTGGCGTTGCTGGCGTGGCTGGCGTGGCTGGCGTAGGCTGGCCCGTGCTTGCTTGGCGTTGTTGTTGTGGCTGGCGTGGTGGCCGTGTTGCTGCGTTTGCTGGCGTTGCTGCGTAGTGGCGTGGCTGGCGTGCTGGCTGCGTTGCTGGCGGGGCTGGCAGTTCTGGCGTGGTGGCGTTGCTCGCTTCAAAAGTTGAGCAATGTTCAACTTTTGACGCCTCGGCAGAAGCGTCAGCCAATCAAATCGTATGCCAGTACAAGCTCTCGCCAATCAAACCGCTGCTTGTGTGTCTGGGGAGATTCATGTGATTGGTTGTTGGTCGAGTGTCAGACACGCCCGCCGGTAAGCTTCAACGCACGCCGCCGTGTGGACGGGCCGTTGATGACAGTTTGTGATTTTGACGCTATTTCAGTGAAACAATGCCGTTTTGAGCATTTGACAGATTTATGCTTAATTCTCTCAAAAAGTTACTGAAAGATACACGTTAGTGGATGAAAGCTGAACACTAGAAAAGGAAGTACTTTGTGTGAGTAGATTTCCGTTATGGCACTTTGATTGTCAACAATCCTGTTGGAGCCATGGAAGAAGTAGTGAGGTGTCGAACTGAAAGGCTTCTCCCCATGCACGTCTGATAGTGAAATATAAGGACAGACAGAAAAGCGAGTTTTTTTATTTTCTTTAAAATGTAGTTGTGTTGCTTGTTATGCATCAGAGGACAGAAACACTCGATGTGATTGTAACGTCTGTTTATGGTAAATACATGTAAATAGATGAAAGCTTGGTTTCTGTGCAGATGGCACTTTGATAATTTCACTACATCTTCGTGATATTGATTTGTTTTAAACCTGAAAACAAAAAGCCCCACATTACTGAGAGAGTCAGACGACATCTTGCTGCACGACTGAGGCACTGGACTGCGGTGTGAATTACTCTGTGGGGGAAATGGAAGAAATATTGAGAGTGATCCGGCGTCTCATACTTACCGTAACGGAGAGAGAGGGAGA